>OW121702.1:50615494-50619896 GCA_933228785.1 Lasioglossum pauxillum | reverse complement strand
CTAACCTAACCTAACCTAACCTAACCTAACCTAACCTAACCTAACCTAACCTAACCTAACCTAACCTAACCTAACCTAACCTAACCTAACCTAACCTAACCTAACCTAACCTAACCTAACCTAACCTAACCTAACCTAACCTAACCTAACCTAACCTAACCTAACCTAACCTAACCTAACCTAACCTAACCTAACCTAACCTAACCTAACCTAACCTAACCTAACCTAACCTAACCTAACCTAACCTAACCTAACCTAACCTAACCTAACCTAACCTAACCTAACCTAACCTAACCTAACCTAACCTAACCTAACCTAACCTAACCTAACCTAACCTAACCTAACCTAACCTAACCTAACCTAACCTAACCTAACCTAACCTAACCTAACCTAACCTAACCTAACCTAACCTAACCTAACCTAACCTAACCTAACCTAACCTAACCTAACCTAACCTAACCTAACCTAACCTAACCTAACCTAACCTAACCTAACCTAACCTAACCTAACCTAACCTAACCTAACCTAACCTAACCTAACCTAACCTAACCTAACCTAACCTAACCTAACCTAACCTAACCTAACCTAACCTAACCTAACCTAACCTAACCTAACCTAACCTAACCTAACCTAACCTAACCTAACCTAACCTAACCTAACCTAACCTAACCTAACCTAACCTAACCTAACCTAACCTAACCTAACCTAACCTAACCTAACCTAACCTAACCTAACCTAACCTAACCTAACCTAACCTAACCTAACCTAACCTAACCTAACCTAACCTAACCTAACCTAACCTAACCTAACCTAACCTAACCTAACCTAACCTAACCTAACCTAACCTAACCTAACCTAACCTAACCTAACCTAACCTAACCTAACCTAACCTAACCTAACCTAACCTAACCTAACCTAACCTAACCTAACCTAACCTAACCTAACCTAACCTAACCTAACCTAACCTAACCTAACCTAACCTAACCTAACCTAACCTAACCTAACCTAACCTAACCTAACCTAACCTAACCTAACCTAACCTAACCTAACCTAACCTAACCTAACCTAACCTAACCTAACCTAACCTAACCTAACCTAACCTAACCTAACCTAACCTAACCTAACCTAACCTAACCTAACCTAACCTAACCTAACCTAACCTAACCTAACCTAACCTAACCTAACCTAACCTAACCTAACCTAACCTAACCTAACCTAACCTAACCTAACCTAACCTAACCTAACCTAACCTAACCTAACCTAACCTAACCTAACCTAACCTAACCTAACCTAACCTAACCTAACCTAACCTAACCTAACCTAACCTAACCTAACCTAACCTAACCTAACCTAACCTAACCTAACCTAACCTAACCTAACCTAACCTAACCTAACCTAACCTAACCTAACCTAACCTAACCTAACCTAACCTAACCTAACCTAACCTAACCTAACCTAACCTAACCTAACCTAACCTAACCTAACCTAACCTAACCTAACCTAACCTAACCTAACCTAACCTAACCTAACCTAACCTAACCTAACCTAACCTAACCTAACCTAACCTAACCTAACCTAACCTAACCTAACCTAACCTAACCTAACCTAACCTAACCTAACCTAACCTAACCTAACCTAACCTAACCTAACCTAACCTAACCTAACCTAACCTAACCTAACCTAACCTAACCTAACCTAACCTAACCTAACCTAACCTAACCTAACCTAACCTAACCTAACCTAACCTAACCTAACCTAACCTAACCTAACCTAACCTAACCTAACCTAACCTAACCTAACCTAACCTAACCTAACCTAACCTAACCTAACCTAACCTAACCTAACCTAACCTAACCTAACCTAACCTAACCTAACCTAACCTAACCTAACCTAACCTAACCTAACCTAACCTAACCTAACCTAACCTAACCTAACCTAACCTAACCTAACCTAACCTAACCTAACCTAACCTAACCTAACCTAACCTAACCTAACCTAACCTAACCTAACCTAACCTAACCTAACCTAACCTAACCTAACCTAACCTAACCTAACCTAACCTAACCTAACCTAACCTAACCTAACCTAACCTAACCTAACCTAACCTAACCTAACCTAACCTAACCTAACCTAACCTAACCTAACCTAACCTAACCTAACCTAACCTAACCTAACCTAACCTAACCTAACCTAACCTAACCTAACCTAACCTAACCTAACCTAACCTAACCTAACCTAACCTAACCTAACCTAACCTAACCTAACCTAACCTAACCTAACCTAACCTAACCTAACCTAACCTAACCTAACCTAACCTAACCTAACCTAACCTAACCTAACCTAACCTAACCTAACCTAACCTAACCTAACCTAACCTAACCTAACCTAACCTAACCTAACCTAACCTAACCTAACCTAACCTAACCTAACCTAACCTAACCTAACCTAACCTAACCTAACCTAACCTAACCTAACCTAACCTAACCTAACCTAACCTAACCTAACCTAACCTAACCTAACCTAACCTAACCTAACCTAACCTAACCTAACCTAACCTAACCTAACCTAACCTAACCTAACCTAACCTAACCTAACCTAACCTAACCTAACCTAACCTAACCTAACCTAACCTAACCTAACCTAACCTAACCTAACCTAACCTAACCTAACCTAACCTAACCTAACCTAACCTAACCTAACCTAACCTAACCTAACCTAACCTAACCTAACCTAACCTAACCTAACCTAACCTAACCTAACCTAACCTAACCTAACCTAACCTAACCTAACCTAACCTAACCTAACCTAACCTAACCTAACCTAACCTAACCTAACCTAACCTAACCTAACCTAACCTAACCTAACCTAACCTAACCTAACCTAACCTAACCTAACCTAACCTAACCTAACCTAACCTAACCTAACCTAACCTAACCTAACCTAACCTAACCTAACCTAACCTAACCTAACCTAACCTAACCTAACCTAACCTAACCTAACCTAACCTAACCTAACCTAACCTAACCTAACCTAACCTAACCTAACCTAACCTAACCTAACCTAACCTAACCTAACCTAACCTAACCTAACCTAACCTAACCTAACCTAACCTAACCTAACCTAACCTAACCTAACCTAACCTAACCTAACCTAACCTAACCTAACCTAACCTAACCTAACCTAACCTAACCTAACCTAACCTAACCTAACCTAACCTAACCTAACCTAACCTAACCTAACCTAACCTAACCTAACCTAACCTAACCTAACCTAACCTAACCTAACCTAACCTAACCTAACCTAACCTAACCTAACCTAACCTAACCTAACCTAACCTAACCTAACCTAACCTAACCTAACCTAACCTAACCTAACCTAACCTAACCTAACCTAACCTAACCTAACCTAACCTAACCTAACCTAACCTAACCTAACCTAACCTAACCTAACCTAACCTAACCTAACCTAACCTAACCTAACCTAACCTAACCTAACCTAACCTAACCTAACCTAACCTAACCTAACCTAACCTAACCTAACCTAACCTAACCTAACCTAACCTAACCGAACCTAACCTAACCTAACCTAACCTAACCTAACCTAACCTAACCTAACCTAACCTAACCTAACCTAACCTAACCTAACCTAACCTAACCTAACCTAACCTAACCTAACCTAACCTAACCTAACCTAACCTAACCTAACCTAACCTAACCTAACCTAACCTAACCTAACCTAACCTAACCTAACCTAACCTAACCTAACCTAACCTAACCTAACCTAACCTAACCTAACCTAACCTAACCTAACCTAACCTAACCTAACCTAACCTAACCTAACCTAACCTAACCTAACCTAACCTAACCTAACCTAACCTAACCTAACCTAACCTAACCTAACCTAACCTAACCTAACCTAACCTAACCTAACCTAACCTAACCTAACCTAACCTAACCTAACCTAACCTAACCTAACCTAACCTAACCTAACCTAACCTAACCTAACCTAACCTAACCTAACCTAACCTAACCTAACCTAACCTAACCTAACCTAACCTAACCTAACCTAACCTAACCTAACCTAACCTAACCTAACCTAACCTAACCTAACCTAACCTAACCTAACCTAACCTAACCTAACCTAACCTAACCTAACCTAACCTAACCTAACCTAACCTAACCTAACCTAACCTAACCTAACCTAACCTAACCTAACCTAACCTAACCTAACCTAACCTAACCTAACCTAACCTAACCTAACCTAACCTAACCTAACCTAACCTAACCTAACCTAACCTAACCTAACCTAACCTAACCTAACCTAACCTAACCTAACCTAACCTAACCTAACCTAACCTAACCTAACCTAACCTAACCTAACCTAACCTAACCTAACCTAACCT